>JAMRYI010001506.1:0-21720 GCA_029231635.1 Ditylenchus weischeri | reverse complement strand
TTGTGTAAACTTAATGGATCGAAAATATTCACGTGTCTTGACCTGTCTGATGCCTATTTCCAGATTGAGTTAGACGAGGAATCTAAAAAGTTGTGTGGATTAACACGCACAGAGGCATTTTTCAGTATGAGAGACTTTGGTGTTAAGTCGCACCCTCAATCTTTCAGAAAGTTATGGATCAAATGCTTGTAGACTTCAAATTTGCTTTTGCCTACTTAGATGATGTGATTATTGCTTCCTCTTCTAAGGATATACATCACAAAGATGTTTTTGCTGTTCTTCAGAGAATTCAATCATTTGGGTTTCATCTAAAATTAGACAAATGCAAATTTGGCGTTGAGCAAGTTAATTACTTAGGTCAAATTGTTGATTCGACTGGAATAAAACCAAATCCAAAACGATCCATTGCTATTAAAACATGCCGAGTCCTAAAACGTGTCGCAAGTTAGATCATTTCTGGGCATTAAATTTCTACGGCAAATACATAAAAGAGATGCGACAGTTACGGACTCGTTAGACAAATTACTTCAAAAGATATCCCTTCTGAGTGGTCAAAGAGTGTCAAAAGGCTTTCGATAAGGCTAAAGACATCATCTGTTCTGACCTTTTAGTTCATTACGATCCTAAATTGCCTATCATTGTTTCCGCAGATGCATCAAAGGATGGAATCGGGGCAACCTCTTTCTCATAAATCTCTGACGGATCCATAAAAGTTGTTGAACATGCTTCACGCTCATTAAATCATCTCAGCAAAATTACAGTCAGATTGAGAAAGAAGGGTTAGGATTAATATTCGCAGTTAAGAAATTTCATAAATTCATCTTTGGCCGTAAATTCATTCTTCAGACGGACCATAAACCATTACTAGCGATCTTTGGTTCTAAAAAGGGCATACCTATGCTATTAGTCGACTTCAAAGATGGGCTCTTATTCTGAGTGCATACAATTTCGACATTCAATACATCAATACTGCTGATTTTACAGGTCGATTCCCTTCCCGTCTAGTTGCTAATTATCCACGTGACGACGATGAGTTTGTCATTGCTCAAATTCAATTCGACGCTGATGTCGAACAAATTCTTATTCACCAATTAGAAACGATTCCTGTTACTAGCGATGAGATTGCTGATTCTATAAATTCAGACGAAGTTCTACAGGAAGTTATTAAATTTATGCGACATGGTTGGCCTAAGACAGCTCCTCAGGGACCTATTTCATCCTATTTTACAAAAAGGTCTTCTCTATACATTATCAATGGATGTCTTTTATTCGACAATCGAGTCGTAATTCCACTATCTTTGCGTGCTAGAATTCTAAAGACGTTGCACTTAGGTCATCCTGGTTTATCACGAATGAAACTGTTAGCTCGTAGTTATGTGTTCTGGCCTGGTATGGACTCTGATATTGAGAACGTCGTTCGCACATGTGCTGATTGTGTTTCCTATTCAAAATCTCCAAATAAACATCCACTTCAGCCATGGCCTAAATCGAATGAGCCGTGGGTTCGAGTTCATATTGATTTCGCCGGACCATTCTATGGAGAAAATTTTTTGTGTATTGTTGATTCTATGTCAAAGTGGCCAGAAGTTATTAGGATGTCTAATACTTCTTCAAATTCTCTGATGCGAGCCTTAGAAGCTCTTTTGCAAAATACAGATATCCAAGAACTCTTGTTTCGGATAATGGGCCACAGTTCACATCTCATTCTTTCGCTCAATTCTGTAAAAATAAGGGCATTGAACATCTATTTTCTCCAGCGTACCATCCTCAGAGTAATGGTCAAGCTGAGAGATTCGTAGATACTTTCAAGAGAACTGTATCTAAAATTCAAAATTCATCAGACTTACGAACTTCTGTTGTTGAGTATCTACGAACCTATCGTGCTACTCCAAATCCATCAATTCAAAATAGAACCCCGCAGAATTGTTTCTTGGCAGAAAAATTCGTACTGATATATCTCTAGTAAAACCTGATCTAGGATATTTCAAACCGAAAGCTTCTCCAGATCATTATACATCCAACATGAAGCGAGTTTTGATGGTCATCATAATGCGAGGTCTAGGAATTTCAGGTATCCGATAAGGTCTACTTCAGCAGGGCAATCAACATCAATGGACACCTGGAGAAATCTCTAAAAGGACAAATTCAGTTATTTATGAAGTGATATCAAATTCAGGTACCTTGCATAGAGTCCACGTGAACCAGTTGACGAAGCGCTTCGCTCTTGATGATCCGCTCTACGATGGTGGCCAGCGTACTCATGGTGCTTTGGGAAATGCAACTGGAAATGCAGCTCTTCAGAATTCGTCTTCAAATCAACCTCGTCAAAATTCCGGTAATATTCAAATTCCTTCTCCACAGCGTTCTCCTACCCCGCTTAGACAGTCAACTCGGTTTAGACAACCGCCCATTAGATTAATTCATGACCCTATGACCAGGCAATGGACCAGGTCCAGGGTTAACTTGACATAGGGGGAGAAGAGCAAGTCACCTATTAAACCTATCATAGCGCAAATGAAAGTCCAGCATCGTGGCTACACAACGATATACAGAACGTGTAAAATTATATACACGGTAAATATACGGTAAGTTTCTTTTTTCAAGTCAAATTTTTTTAGTTATTTACTATTATTACAAGTATTATCACTATTACCGACAAATTTGGAATCTTTACGATGTTTGCGACCACACTGTCTAAACAGAACTATAAAAAGATTTTCAAAATCGGATTGAAAAAGTGTTGGAGTGTAGGAGGGACGCACTTGAAGGGGGTGATCACTATCACCGCGAAAAAACTGTCCTTGAATTATTTTCATGTGCAACACACTTGGTGGAAATTTTTAAGTGTTCGCGAACATTTGCCGGGTGACATCTCTAGTGCTCGCCGCACTGCCAAAAATGTTCAAAATCGTTCAAAAATAATTTTGGAGCACCTTTTGGCGGAATGTTCTAGATATTTCGGTGGCTGCCAATCACAAGTTGGATGGTATTTCTGCTGCCATTCACCTATAATTCTTCTCTGTTGTATAAGAAATGATCGTAATACATGTCAATAATACTATTAGAAAAAGCAAAATTTCATAATTTCTATTAATAAAATTTAATTTTGTTTGTTGATATTGACTAATTCGTGTGATTTTAGCACTTTTATCGCCTTCTAAATCTAACAAAGTTCGTTTATTTTCGATCATGAGCACTGCTGAAGAACTGGCTGAGGAAGTAAGCATTTAAAATTTGTTTGATGTTATTTTAGTAATTTTTTTCAAGTACGAACAGGGCGAGCTCGATGTTGACAAAGTCGCTAAATCTGGCGCTGGTGAGCTTTTTTTGTGACAGAGTTTTGTACAATAAAGAAGGAACCTGTTCTTGTTTGGGGGGACACCCATTTTTTTAAGGCAATTTTAGTCAACAAAACATTTTATCAACTGCAACAAGCACATCATCAGGTACACGGAAACAACTGTCCAATCAATTTCCACAATTCGAACATACGATTGTCGTCAAACTCTTTCTTCCATATATACTCATTGATGTACGATGTGAGGAGGGACTCAGCAGCTCCATACTTACTTTTGATTCGGTCTTGTTTGAATTTGTTCCAGTTACTTTCGATGGATTGAGTGTGATCTCCTAAATCATCAGTGAGGTGATGTGCGTCCGTTTATGGAGCAACGAATAATTGCAAACCAGTTTGTTTGTGGATCTACAAAGTTATATTTATGCTCAACTACTCCGTGTTGTTGTGGGACGTCTGGACATTTTTTGGAAAGAGGATTTTCAGCTGATCATTTTGTATATTTGGAAGAGATTGATGCCTTTTAGCTGTTGCAACGCAGGTGGACCATACTCTGATTTTGCCAGACGCAATTTTACTAAATGAGCGGGGACAGCAGCCATAATTTTTCACCGAAATATACAAATAAAGATGCAAAAAATTAGACTAAAATTGCCTTAAAAATGGGTGTCTCCCCAAACCAGAACAGGTCCAGAAATTTTTAAGCAAAGCGATCCAAGGCTGAGCAAGCTGAGCACAAACATGCGCACCCAGAAGGCAAGTTTATTTATTTTCAATAAAATTTGCAAAGACCACCCCACTCCCTTCTCGTACTTCGGCATAAATTATAACGAAAGTTTAAAATGTTTTTTTTCAATCAGATTAGGTCAAATCATAGCCGGAAGATTTGATTTAATAATGATAATAATTTCAAGAAATCAGCAAAATCAAGTCCTATTTCCTTCTGACTTTCCTGACAGGAGGACTTGCACAATACGTGACTTGCTTTTTTTGATTTTTTAAATCTCTTTATACGAAATCAGGAGTTTATACTGGGTTGTTAAATGAGATTAAAGCCGAGATTAATCTCGGAAAAACAACATAGAAAAAAACCGACTGATAGGAAATTCGGCTTTTTTCTCCCGAGAACATATATATACTGTACGAATTCATAGGATCTGATGCCATTTTTTATTTTGTTTTATATTTTCATCTTGTTTACGGACAAAATCTGTCTCTTTTTAGATGTCTAAACTAATGAAACCTTTTCTTAGCTTTTTTGATGCTGGATTTTCGCCTCGGTCCAAATTTTTTGCCTTGGTCTCCAGTGTGGTACAAAACACTCAAAAAACCGAGAAAAAGATTAAAGCCGGGATTAATCTCGAGGTTAATCTCGAAAAGGAAAAGACCGGCTTTTCAACAACCCTAGTTTTGACCACTAAAATGTTTGCTAGATTTCAGCGGTCATTTTTGATCATAACATATCTACAAATTAAAATTAAAATTTTTGGGTGTTTTGATACAAATTCTTAGGCTCAGATGCTTCCAAAATTTTTGGATTTTTCAATTTTTGGGAGAAAAACGAATACAGTAAAGACCAAAGCGACTTTTTTTAAACAATTTTTTTAGCTATTGGGTTGTTGCATAATTAACGTCGGTTTTTTTATTTGCACACTATTCAACAACAACCCAAATACAAGTCCGCCTATAACATTTCTGAATATTATTCTGGAGCATATTCACCCTCTACATCAATAAAATCAATAAAAAATTTATTTAATATGTGTGAGCAAAAACAGAATGAATTAAAATGTCAGATGTTCACTAAATTAACACAACAAAAAACCGACGTTAATTATGCACCAACCCAATATAATGTGAGAAGGAACTAATTCTAAGCAGTTCTTACAATTTTCCTTATTTTTTTTCAGTTCAGGATACACGTTTGAGTTCGTCCTAACGTGCGCTAGCTTTAAACCTAATAAATAAGCCAGTGTATGGAAGTAAAATATTTTAGACGTGGTACTTATTGGGTTGAAAACACCCACAACACCCCCCTTTTTTTCTGGGAAATGACCCAAAATCACGACTTAAGTTATTTTTTTTGCTTAACACAATAGAAGAAACATTCGTAAACTATTTCTGAACTAAAAATCTAATATTTTTTTGAAAAATTTCCACTTTTACTTTAAAACAAAACAAACATGTCTGAGTCCGTCCTAACATACGCTGGCCTAACCTTTCCTAAGCCTAAAAACCGCAAAAGTAAAAAAGCCTAAAAAAGTAAATAAATCACCGAAAATGACCTTAAATTACCTTAAATAGACCATCTACTTTTTTATTTAAAAACAAAAAATTTTCAAAAAAAAAATCAGATTTTTAGTTCAGAAAGTGTTTACAAATGTTTCTTTTATCGTGCTAAGCAGAAAAATAGCTTACGACGTTATTTTGGGTCATTTCCAAGAAAAAGGCGTGGGGGTGGCGTCAACCCAATAAGTACTTAAAACGCTTTAGTCTCCCAAAAACACCAAAAATTATAAAAACTTTACCAAAGATAAAAGAAATCCTGAATTTAGGAAACGCTCATATGCATAAATCCTTAGGCTTATAAATAGTAAAATTTCATTTTTCAAAATTTCAGGTGATACTCGCAAGATTGGTATGTTTAAATTGTTTCTAAATATCGCCGTGTTTATTTTATTATTTTTAGTTGCCAATGCCATCAGAGGCGAGGAAAAGCGCAAGGAGCAGAATCAACTGAAGACTGAGAAATCCTTGGAAAAGAAAGAGTCAAGTGGCAATAGCAAGTAGTGGTAGTATTACATATCAGAGGATGACCAGAAACAGTGTTGTTGTAGAGTCCTCGTTCGTCAATTGCTGTATTCGTTGTTTCTTATCTTCAAAGAGATATTTTGTTACCAAATAAATTTTGTAATTACTTTTGTTTATTGTCATTAGTAATTCATTTAAGTGACAAAAAAGGCTCGGGAGTTTTTTTAAACTGCAGCTTTTTATCTTTCCAATTGCTCCCTCAGCTTCTGCAACAATTCTACAAGGAAGTCAACATTGGAGCAGGCTTTAGACTTTCTGGCGAGATCATCGTCCTAAATTAAAAAAATAAATATATTTTGCAAGATTGATATTTTAGTCATGTGATTCATTGCAGATCACATGCCTATTTCACTCCCGTTAAGCCTGGTTTAAAACATATTTAGAATAATTGGCGGAGAAAAGTTGTGAGAGACTATCTGTCGAGATTATTTTTCTGGTTGTGTTGGAAACTGTTTTGAGGTATATGCAGAGTAAAGCAGTGCACTGGCATTTCGCCTAAAAGTCAGTTCGTCCAAAAGTAAATTGATCCGAAATTCAATTCGTACAAATTTGTGAAAGTTGTTTTTTATGCCGAATGATCCCTATAGTGTATTTCGACCACTTTTTTGAGTTTCTTTGGTTCTTTTGTGGGCAGAAAACATGTTTCAGGTGGTGAAAAAACATTTTAGTACATTTTTACGTTGAAAAAATTGGTTCTACCGGAGAATCCGTTCCCATTTTTTGCCATTTTTGCCTAAGCCACACACAATACATAGGGATATTCCACCCTATTATGGTACTGGAGCTGGGCAAAAAGAGCTTTCCAGCGATTTTGACCATGAGTCTTGCTCAGAATCACCTTCTCCTTGATTTAAAAAATAATGTTTAAACGACTAGACTTTGGACGAAGTAACTTTTGGATTAAGTGCCATTGCATTCTATTAGAAGAAATACGGTGATTAGATTCAGATTTTTTCTGAACTTTAAAATCAGAACTTCTTTGAAAAATCAGGCGAAAATCATAGAATCCTTGACTTACCTTTAGTTTGATATCATCAAGACAGCATTTAGAATCAGAAAACTGCTTGCAGTTATCCACACATCTACAGTTCGAAGAAGGATACTTCTGACTATTAGATAAACCTCCAAGTTTTATATAAAAGCATGGAGCAGTTGGGATCTTGCTCGACTGAGCTCCTGAAAAAGTTTTGACATTGTTATAACAAAGACTAGATGTTGAATCTGTCTAACCATTGTGCAGTTTTAATGTTGAAGACAAAAAAGATTGGCAATGAGACGTTAAAGCAGCAGGTTGCTGTGAAGAGACTAAAGTGATTGAGATTAAAGGGGTATGCTCGCCAACACGGCAATTTTAAAGAGGCATGCCCATACGTTTCCAAAATTTAAGGGACCAGCAAATTTTTTGAATCACTCTATTTTTCACTCGTTGGTTTTACCACCCGGTCGGCCCACCAACCCTCCCTAAGCACGCATAATCACCTTGGGCTAGGGAGTAGGCTTGTATAGATGTAATAGTTGCGCTGTTTATAATGCTATATTACTTGTAATAAACAGCGCTTGTGAATACCCTTTTCGCCCCTACACAGAGTACCCATATCGCATAGCCCTTGGCCTTATCTCAATGGTCATTTGAGAAAAGTTGATTTTTTCGGCGCTCCCTGTGTAATAATTTTGTTAATTTTAAATTGTTTGCGATAAATGCTTTAAAACACCACAAATCTTAGTCTTAATCAAATCGTTAATCGATCGTTAATCGTTAATCGATTAATCGTTAATTGTTAATCGTTAATCGATCGTTAATCGATTAATCATTAATCGATCGTTATTCGTTAATCGTTAATCGATTAATCGTTAATTGTTAATCGTTAATCAAATCGTTAATCAAATTGTTAATCGTTAATCGATTAATCGTTAATTGTTAATCGTTAATCAAATCGCTAATCAAATTGTTAATCGTTAATCAAATTGTTAATCGTTAATCGATTAATCGTTAATTGTTAATCGTTAATCAAATTGTTAATCGTTAATCGATTAATCGTTAATTGTTAATCGTTAATCAAATCGTTAATCGATTAATCATTAATCGATCGTTATTCGTTAATCGTTAATCGATTAATCATTAATCGATCGTTATTCGTTAATCGTTAATCGATTAATCGTTAATTGTTAATCGTTAATCAAATTGTTAATCGTTAATCGATTAATCGTTAATTGTTAATCGTTAATCAAATTGTTAATCGTTAATCGATTAATCGTTAATTGTTAATCGTTAATCAAATCGTTAATCGATTAATCATTAATCGATCGTTATTCGTTAATCGTTAATCGATTAATCATTAATCGATCGTTATTCGTTAATCGTTAATCGATTAATCGTTAATTGTTAATCGTTAATCAAATTGTTAATCGTTAATCGATTAATCGTTAATTGTTAATCGTTAATCAAATTGTTAATCGTTAATCGATTAATCGTTAATTGTTAATCGTTAATCAAATTGTTAATCGTTAATCGATTAATCGTTAATTGTTAATCGTTAATCAAATCGTTAATCAAATTGTTAATCGTTAATCGATTAATCGTTAATTGTTAATCGTTAATCAAATCGCTAATCAAATTGTTAATCGTTAATCAAATTGTTAATCGTTAATCAAATCGTTGCATATCTTAATCAACCTTGCAAAACCTTACCAATCTGTGAATCAAAGACTGGTTGATAAGAAATTGGTACTAGGCTGGACGAAGAAGCTGCTGACTAAATTATACTTTTTGTCTTTTTTCCCAACAATCACCAAAAATTACCCCAGAAGCTTTGTTGAAACTGTCATATCTAGCAGGTTGTCCACTGTAATACATGGTAGTCGTTTTTGCTGGAAACTGGGCATTGGTGTAGGCAGTATATGGACCACTACCATATTGCTTGTTGGCTGGAAAAGAGTCCAAAGATTTAGCATCTGAGTTTACGGCTCCATTGTTTTTTGAAATTGGTGTGCAGGTGCAAATGGTCGATCCAGGAGGTAGGGCTTCCAGTGAAGGGGTGTAGGATTTGGACAGCTAGAAACAAAATTTCAAAGTATTTTTGGGGTGTGACTAATTTTTTCCGTACATCATTTGTGTGAGCTGAGGTTTGCTGAGGACGACCAAATTTGAGTATGATGTCAAAGCAGGGTGGGCACCCATTGACTAAAATTTTTTTATTTTTAATAAATTATATTTGAAAATGTCTCACAAATGGACGCATCTGGGGGTGATGGAGGAGGTATGTTGTCATCACTTACAACTGAATAGTCTGACTTTTGGTATGTCTGTTGGCTGTCCTGTAGTTTGCGTTGCTAAATTATTGCACGTGGGGGAATTAATCAAATAATTATCGTATTTCCTCTAATAACTCCCCCTGTAGTGATAGCTCAACTTTGAGGACCTAAATTTCAGCCCAGAGTCAATATTTTGCAAAGCTGTTTACTGCATTTTCTTTACTCCCACGAGCTCTACCGATTCTCCTTTTTCGATTTTAAATTTTTACCCAAAAATCTCGAGATCGACCTCAAATTTTTCCGATTTTTGGGCATCCAAAAAAGAACTCCCCGGGGAGCTATTAGATATGAGAGGAAATACGGTATGTTTATTTTGGCACTTATTTTACTTACAGTAGCCGCTCGACTGACTGAGCTTAGCCGTATGTTGTATCAAGCGTACCGTGTTTTCTCTATTAACTCCACATGGGGAGTTATTTTTCAACCCCTAAAAAATCGGAAAATTTTGAGGTCGATTTTGAGATTTTCGGGTGTTCAATAGAGATGATGACGGGACGGGACGGGACAATTCCCGTTAATCCCGTTAATTTTAGAGAATCGTCGCGTCCCGGAATCCCGCCCGGAAATTTTTTGGCACCTGTCCCATCCCGGTGTCCCGTCCCGAAAAAAAAATATTTAAATTCCGTCTCGTCCCGTCCCGAAAAAATTCAATTTTTCAACAACTACCTTCAACTTGTAATTACAGTCAACCCTCGATATAACGGACCCTCGGTATAACGTCCCTCCACGGCCGGTCCCACTGCGGACCGTTATATTGAGGGTTGACTGTACCATGAATCAGATCTTACAGGAAGCCCAACAAACGTGAATCAATCGGAAGAATGTCAAACGTCTGGAAATTGAAGCATGAATAAAGCATATAGGATTGAAATTCCCGATCGGAAATTTTTATGACCGTCCCGAAAATCTTCCCTGTCCTGGGTCCCGTCCTGATATAACTTTTTGACCTGTCCTGTCCGCGTCTCGTCCCGAAATTTTTAAATTTGAATTCTGACCCGTCCCGTCCCGAAAAGGTCAAGCCATCATCTCTAGTGCTCAACCAGAATCTGAAAAGTGTAATCAGGTAGACTGGTGGTAACTAAGAAAACGCAAAAAACAGATTTGGAAAATGTTTGCCTTAGGGTGATATAAGGTCCGTAGGGTGAGGGATTATTAGAGAGTGGGGGAAATACGGTAACCAAAGTGACAAGTTCCACTATATGTTGCGTCGAGCGTCAGTTTGCCTTTATTTCTTTCAAGCTAACCAAAGCTTTTATGTTATACCAAGCCGCAACTGTACCCTTTTTTGTATTCGTTACACCGGCTTAATCACTTTTCAACCCTTTAAAAATAAGAAAATTATTGGGTCAATTTTAAGTTTTTTGGATGCTCAACCAACATATAAAAAGTGGAATCGGCAGAGCTTGTGGTATGTAAAAAACCAAGAAAATAGATTTTCGAAATATTGATTCTAGCTGAGACCACTATAGGTTTCCCCCACCTATAGTGGGGGAAACCTATAGTGGGGGAATACAACATAACTCGATTTAACATAATGTTTTAGGCGGTCCCCCAATTATGTTAAATCGAGCGTCAACTGTATCGAAAAATCGAAATAATCGAAAATACCGAAAAAGCTACGATTTTCGATCGATTTCGATAAATCGATCGAATACTGTGCACATAGCCCTACTGTGCACATAGCCCTACTGTGCACATAGCCCTACTGTGCACATAGCCCTACTGTGCACATAGCCCTACTGTGCACATAGCCCTACTGTGCACATAGCCCTACTGTGCACATAGCCCTACTGTGCACATAGCCCTACTGTGCACATAGCCCTACTGTGCACATAGCCCTACTGTGCACATAGCCCTACTGTGCACATAGCCCTACTGTGCACATAGCCCTACTGTGCACATAGCCCTACTGTGCACATAGCCCTACTGTGCACATAGCCCTACTGTGCACATAGCCCTACTGTGCACATAGCCCTACTGTGCACATAGCCCTACTGTGCACATAGCCCTACTGTGCACATAGCCCTACTGTGCACATAGCCCTACTGTGCACATAGCCCTACTGTGCACATAGCCCTACTGTGCACATAGCCCTACTGTGCACATAGCCCTACTGTGCACATAGCCCTACTGTGCACATAGCCCTACTGTGCACATAGCCCTACTGTGCACATAGCCCTACTGTGCACATAGCCCTACTGTGCACATAGCCCTACTGTGCACATAGCCCTACTGTGCACATAGCCCTACTGTGCACATAGCCCTACTGTGCACATAGCCCTACTGTGCACATAGCCCTACTGTGCACATAGCCCTACTGTGCACATAGCCCTACTGTGCACATAGCCCTACTGTGCACATAGCCCTACTGTGCACATAGCCCTACTGTGCACATAGCTGCACGGAAAAAATGTTCGGCGCCGGCGTTTTTGAAAATCGGCGCCGGGAGCAAAGTATGGCACTTAATTTTTTTCGGCGCCGGGAGCAAAGTATGGCACTTAATTTTTTTCGGCGCCGGGAGCAAAGTATGGCACTTAATTTTTTCGGCGCCGGGAGCAAAGTATGGCACTTAATTTTTCGGCGCCGGGAGCAAAGTATGGCACTTAATTTTTTTCGGCGCCGGGTGCCGAAATGATGAATAAATTTTTCAGAAAGTTTTTTTTGCAAAAATATTTTTTTAAGTTTATTAGAAAAAAGGCCGGAAAACAAAATCATGCATCAATCATTTCATTGTTATACACCAACATGGTTTTGCTTTTTAACAATGATGGTTTTGTTGGACTTTTTCTTCCAGCTGTCACAGCCTTTCAAAATTTGAATTTCCTTGTAGTTCAACTTAAACAAAACGCCAAGAATTTAACTGCAGTTTTTACGCGCTTTTAAATTTTTTGTTCATTTTCTGCACCCAAATATCACACAATTTTACTGAAAAATCTTACCTGCGACCCGAAATAGAAGATTTCAGTATCCCGACTTGTAAAATTCGGAATTCAGGGTCGCAGGCCAAAAATTTTCAATAAAAATATGAAGAAGTAAAAAAGCCAGTAGATAAAGGAGTTAAAAGTAGCCACATGGTCTGAAATTTCCAGCTCACAGGGGCTTAAAATTCAAAAACATAATCACTTTTAAAACAGCAAAACTCCAAGATATTTCAAAGAAGAATTTCACGAAAATGCTTTATATATCTTTATTTGCACCAGAGAAAATCTGAGCAGATTGAAAAGAAGCGTAAATTCTCAAATTTATTCCTCAAACAGCTACATGACAAATTTATCCCTCAAACAGCTACATGACAAATTTATTCCTCAAACAGCTACATGACAAATTTATTCAACAACGCACTCAAAATCAAACAAAACGTTTCGGAGTTATGATTCAGTCAAAAATTGAGTTGGATAGCGTATGGACGGCCGTCTGTTCATCCGAAATTTTCTGCTTCATCTCAACGGCTTCAGACTCAGCAGGATGGATGCGTTCATCCGTGGATTGTACGAATTTGGCGTGAATATCGAGACAGAACCTTATCCTAGATGCTGAAAAACAAGTCATAGTCACAGTCAATCAAAAAAGCAAAGGAATACCTCGCTCATTCAACTCCTGCTGTGCCACTGTCACTTGATTAATCAATTCGACCATGGCTTCCACGCATGTCTCGTTGGAATCTCGATGGGCATCCAAGTCGCTGTTGACTAAAAATAGGCAAAATTATCAAAGAATCTGGACTTGACTCACTCAAATCCAAAATATCACCAATGCTTTCGAAGACCGCGGAGATGGATAAGGCGATCGGCAGAGAACATTGATGGCTGAAATAGCAACTGGTGAGCATAAGTTAGATTTTGGCAGTCTTTTTTCAATAGATGCACGCCACAGCCTTTCAAAATTTGAATTTCCTTGTAGTTCAACTTAAACAAATGAAAATAAGCATTTAATGAGAAGTACACATGAACTAAATCTACAAACTTGTGTTTTGAGTAGCCTTTGCTCTTCGCTCTTTTTTAGCACTTAGCTTGTTCCACCTTCTTTTAACTGCATTCTGCCTCTTAGCCGAGAGTTCTGCTCTTGATTCAGCTTCCAGCCGTTTTTCATTCAACTGCTTCACTAAACAAAAAAAACGTCAAAACAGTAGATATAAAATAGAAGGATTTTGACACTGAAAATAGATAAACAGCTTACAATGACGAAGTTTCCACACTTCTCTTGCTTTTGCACTTGCTGCTTCTTTCTTGTGCGTTTTGAATTGCTTCATGTTTGATTTCTTAGACCATCGCTTGTGTGCCAGAGCTTGAAATTTCCCGAACATCGACTGCTCTTCAGCATCTTTTTGCATTTTTCGAGTATAAACCATTGCTAGACCTGAAATGAAAATCTTTGTCTCGCATAAAAAACTAAAAAATTCGCATTTTTTCCAGCGATTTATGTACTAAAAGATAGCGCGACGAATAAAGTTTCACGACAAACTATAAAAAGTCCTTAAAAGTCATTTTTCAGAAATCTCAGACTAAAGGAGTGAAACAACTGGCATTTTTTCGAGTAAAAATAGGGGTTTTTGCATTCTCTGTCTAACTTTTGTATAAAACACCCTAAATTTGTATTTTTTGTATACATCCTTGGTACCAAAATGCAGCGAATTTACTCCTCTATCGAGTCTCTGGTTTTGTTTGAGAAAAATTAGACAGAAAAACTTGGCAGGATCTCAATCAAACCAATGAGGCAAAGAAATTTCTTCGAACATTTTCAAAGAAATTGCTTGTGGTTTTAAAATTTTACGTGTTTTGTGGGCAAGTGATGGCTCATTCGAGAGTTCTTAATGCGAGGAATATTTTGGCTATAAGCATGCTCAAGCCAAAAAGGAAAAAATCATGTCAGAGGCATGAAACAAAAAAGGGTCTCAAATCGACCATTTTTGATAATTTTTTGTTTGGCGCCAATTTCCCTAATACACTAAGATTCAAATTTTGAAAGGCTGTGCTGTTAGCATTGAGGTGACACTAAACATTCGCTCTACAGCGGCCGTAGAGCGAAACTTTCAGCAAAAAAATCAATTAATGGAAAGAAAAATTAAGTATGAAAAAAGATCTTTACTGAAAAATTATTAAGCACATTGCTGAAAAAAGAGGCGCCGGCACCGGTTTTTTTTCAAATCGGCGCCGATCGCCGGCGCCCCTTTTTCTGAAAAATTTTGGGGCGCACACCGGCGCCGGCGCCCGTGCAACTATGACTGTGCATGGCGCAGTATATAAGCCTCAGTGTTTGTTAGCCCAAAACGGTGCGCAGGTTCGACCCCGCTTGGAGGCACTCTAGTTATTTCGGCTTGTTTGGCCCATTTTTTAAAATAATTCGACTTTTTGACACCAGGTTTAAAATCAGCTACCCAAATTACCACTTAAAGGAGCATGCCCACGCTAATAAGAGGTGGTGCCCGGGAATTCAGAATTTTTTGCTAATCATTGAACTTCTGTACTGATTTTTCAATTTGGTTTCTAACGAAACAAGGCCTAGAATTTAATTTTAGGTATGGTTTTGTTAGAAATCAAGTTGAAAAGTCCGTACAGAAGTTCAATGATTAGGAAAAAATTTTGAATTGGCGGGCACCACCTCTTATTAGCGTGGGTATGCCCCTTTAAAGGACCATGGTTTTTGAATTTTGGTTTCCGAATTTTCTGAATTGGCGGGCGGCACTTTTTTACTCCAAAAATTTTCAACAACTATTTTCGAAACTAATTTTTGTTCAAATCTAAAATTTTATCAAAACTTTGAACCATCTACTAGTCGAGCCCAACATTTGCTTGACATTGCCAGATGCAAATAAAAAATTATGCAAACAAATATTTTCAAAGTAAAAAAGTGTCCCTCGCCAATTCAAATTTCGGAATTGCTGCTGCGTTCAAAAACCATGGTCCAAGTCATAAAACATTTCCTTAACAAATATACAGAAACAATTACCTGAGGCAAATCAGTGTTGCCTGCTCTAAAATTTGATGACACTGAGGATGTTCGACCAACAGGTGCATAATTGTTAGTAGCATCTTTGAAAACCAGCGCAGGCTTGTATACCTCTGTAGTTTTTGAATTTTTCACCGTTGAATCCCGCAAAATTTGAGAGGATGTCGAAGCAACTCCATTTTTTTGAGTTACAGGTGCTGAATAAGCTGCACGGGGTGGTCCAGCAAAGCTGGGGTCCTAAATTTTTGTTTAGGAATAATATTTGTTAATTGAAAAATTATTATAATTACGCCAGTTTTGAGAGTGCAAACACACTCCCACTGCTGTTGTTGGACAGGTGCCCTTGCTTTGACCCTACTACTTCTTCTCACACTCTTTTTGAGTCTGCGAAGACGAAATTTGGGTGTGGGAATATAGGCAGGTGCCTCACTGCACTCGCACTGCTGCTTTTGAGTGCTGACCACCTTTTCTAGGATGGTTTGAAGTTCTTGTTGTTGACGTTGCACGTTTAGAGGCTAAAAGGGCCGGAGTGCCTTATATGTCATAGCCCGAAAAGTGGTTTTGACCACCTTTTTGAACTTATCTTGTCGTAATTAGTACGAAAAACATGTTTTTTTCACCCGGACGATTATTTGTGGAAAAATATTTTTTTTGACCAAAAATGATCATAAATGATCAATAAATGATCATAAATATAGTTACACATCCAACACTTGCATAGCCCTGCTTTTGCATGTGGTAGGCCGGCCATGAGAATTGGATGCTCACCCGCCCCGAACAGTGGACAATATGATCAAAAAAGTGGTTATTTATGATCATTAATGATCTTTTATTGATCATTTATGGTCAAAAATAATTTTTCAAAAAATGTCGTCCGGGTGAAAAAAACATGTTTTTCGTACTATATACGACCAGATAAGTTCAAAAAAGTGGTCAAAACCACTTTTCGGGCTATGACATATAAGGCACTTTAGCCGCTAAAAGCAGCGTTTTAGCAATAACAAGAAAATAGAGCAGTCACGGGTTTGCATAACATAGGGTAATTAAGAATTTTTATCAAATTTTATGGTGTACAGTGCGTGTCAAGAAATTCTAACACTTTCGAAGGGCCATAAATTTTTTTTAAATTTGAACGCCAACCGACTCAGAACTTTATGACAATTTTTTAGGTATGTAAACACAAAAATGTTACCTCCTGTGGTTTGGGACCTGGTCTGCGGGTAGCTTCTGGATAGGTAAGGCCCAAACCACGGGAAAGACTAAGCGGAAATCGTGTTTTTGACTTTATATACCCAAAAAATTGCTTTAAAATTCTAAGTCGGATTTTCGCAATTTGAATTAGCATCCGGGCCGTTTTACGGGCTTTTTTCTTTCGATTTGTTTGTTCGTCAATATGCCAGTTACAGAAGTTATAGCAGAAAGATAGCCCTGAATGTTAGCTTTCAAATGGCATATACCGTATTTCCTCTAATTAGCTCCCCCCCTGATTCAAAATCGTGTTTTTGGCATTGTGTTTTATTCTTTGATCATTTCACAGGCAGTTACCACTCATTTAGTAGCTCATCTTTCTAGCTACAAAATGGTTGGTAACTTGCCTGAGAGAAGTGATCAAAAAGTGGGCTAAAAACAGAATGCCAAAAAACACGCTTTTGAATCAGGGGGAGGCGCTAATTAGAGGAAATACGGTAACTTGCATATTGTCGAAATAAAAAACATGGACAAACAAACCGAAAGAAAAAGCCCGTAAAACGGCCCATGCACATCCCTGTATGCCAAACTGGAGTCGACATATGCAAAACAATAGATTTTTGGCGCTACCGGAGTATACCCCAAATGAAATTTTTTTTGAACTTTTTTAAAACACCATTTTAACCATTTTTAAGCATTTCCTACACGTTGAACACGATAAAAAAGGTGTTTTCACCTACTTTTTTCTATACAAAGTCGATTTTTTTTAATCTTGAATTCTGGTATTTTTAGTTGATTTCTGTTTATTATAACTTAGTAAATCAGATGTTGAGGGTGCCTTGAACGAAAGAGATGGAATTTGAACCCAGTTTCGTTAAAGCCTACTAAAGAAACTTATATACACATTTTATATCCAGAGTCACTTTCGAGTGATTTGCGTCTAAGGTATGGTGTGGCATCCAACTCCAAGCCCACCTTCATGCATCCAGAGTCACTGAGTGATTTGTGTCTAGGTAGGTGTGCATCTCAACTCAAGCCCACCTTCATGCATCCAGAGTCACTTTCGAGTGATTTGCGTCTAAGGTATGTGGGTGTGCGCATCTCAACTCCAAGCCCACCTTCATGCATCCAGAGTCACTGATGATTTGCGTCTAAGGTATGTGGGTGTGCGCATCTCAACCTAAGCCCACCTTCATGCATCCAGAGTCACTTTCGATTTGCGTCTAAGGTATGTGGGTGCGCATCTCAACCCCACCTTCATGCATCCAGAGTCACTAGAGTGATTTGCGTCTAAGGTATGTGGGTGTGCATCTCAACTCCAAGCCCACATTCATGCATCCAGAGTCGCTTTCGAGTGATTTGCGTCTAAGGTATGTGGGTGCGCATCTCAACTCCAAGCCCACCTTCATGCATCCAGAGCTGAGTGATTGCGTCTAAGGTATGTGGGTGTGCGCATCTCAACTCCAAGCCCACCTTCATGCATCCAGAGTCACTTTCGAGTGATCTGACAAACACTGCTGAATCTTACCATGGAAAGTACGACACCATTTTCGTGAAATCTCCTGGGTGAATGGATCGTTCGTTTCAAAGAGGTTTTTATTTTATCTATTGGTCTAAAGATCTATTTTTCCCCATTTTAGCTGAGTCACGCAGAAGAGGAGAATGCAAGTGATGTGGCTCATGGTAGACAACCTCCTGGAACACAGTCTCTGGCATCTTGTCAGGTCATTACAAATATCTGCTGCTCAAGAAGAATTCAAGCTAGTCCTGCAAAACCAGATCAATGATGGAAGCTTCGATGAAAAACTTTGCGATTACCTGTTGAAGATTGGTTACATGATGGGCTACAATGAGGATCCGACCGGCAATGAACAGGATCATGAAGAGCAAGATGAGTGTTCAGAAGAAGAAAGAAATGCGGTAGATTCTATATTAAGTATGTCTTCTTGATTTGTTTTTGGTACATTCTTGATTTGGTTCAATTTGTTCGTTTGCAATAAAAAAGAGAGGTGGTTATTTTTGGCTTTAATACACTTTATTGAAGGTTACACTATATCAAGTGTACCTTAAAGTCACTTTAGCCCCTGGAAACTGGATAAAACCTACACTATATCAAGGTAACACTGTATCGAGGTTTAATTGTAGTCAAGACATACAATCAGTAAATTACCGTTTTTCTCTAGTAATCATCCCCTCATATATCCCGAAGCAATACAAAGACTCACGTCGAAAATCATGTTTTAAAAGATTAATCAAAAGATATGATTAATCATATTAGCGGTGATCTTTTCGCTAAAAATGTTGCCATTTTCAGAAACGACTGGTTAAATTGCAATCCTTCCTACTTACGGAATAGACCAGCCCAAAGCTAAACAGACCTTTCTGCTTTTGATTTACTCTATTAGAACCATCTATACAACTAAATAAGATATTTTTCCTGTTAGTGTATAAGAGCTGATGCAAGTTGGGCGGTGCGAGTTGGGTCCGGTGCGAGTTGGGCGGTGCGAGTTGGGACCGGTGCGAGTTGGGCGGTGCGAGTTGGGACCGGTGCGAGTTGGGGGGCGCGAGTTGGGACCGGTGCGAGTTGGGTTTTTACCTGATATAGGGTGTTTGGAAACACTTTAAAAAAAATTTCATTTGGGGGGGGGTATACTCCGGTAGGGTCGATTTTTTAAAAGAAGACATAAGAAAAATTTTTCTTGCAACTTGCAAAGCCATGGCAATAATCTCATGTTTAGAGAGAAAACAAAGATATAAAGGAAAAATGCAAATTATTATTTACCAAATTGCAAGAGCAATCGTAGTTGACCTCTTCTCCACCAATTTTCTGCAGTGGATCTTCCTTTCCCAGGTTTTCATCATACAAATAATCAGTAGGCACATTTACACAAGCACAGTCCTGCCTTCTGGTCTTCAACAATAGTGGTTTGTCAACTTCATTGTAGTTTTCATCAGCTCCAGTACCTGCCAATGTCAATTCTTGGGCAAAAGTTACGGCCATCCATCCAAATATTACCAAAAAGGTCAGGCAAAGCATTTCACTTTAACAAAAAAATCTGTGTTCAATCCAAAAAACCTTTTTTTGGATTGAACACTTAGCTACCGGTCAGCTTTTTTGCTCAAGAATTCCTGGTCCTCTGTGGCCAGCTCAAAAATACTTGTTTAGAAGGGCGAGGAACTTGTGTTGAGCACAACAATGCAGGCTTAAATATGCTTCAAGTGCTTTTTTGGTGCAGCGACGAAATTTGAGCTATGGGAACAATTGAGGAAAGGACCCGACAGTTAATGATGTCCAATTGATAATGTCCTAGCACCTGGTTGTTCTTATTGTTTTGGACCAACTTAAGAGCAAAAGGTGTTTTCTTAAAGTTGAATGGACATCCGGCCGGATAGCTGGCTTGTATAATCAAGGATATAATGGCGGTACAATGTATGAGGCTTGATGAATGTAAGGTAAGGGGATTATTTCAAGAAATTATAGTGAATTTTAAAAATTTAGGGAGCAGTGAACACCGTATAACCTCTAACAATTTGCGAAATCGACAGCCCGCCCACCGTGCTTCAGACTTCTGCTTAGTTTTTAAATTCGGAAAGTTAGTCTATTCCGATTGGTTAAATTCCGAATGTAAGCAGCGTTTCCAAAATGAAAAATAAAAATTTTCTCATTTTCATTTTCTCGATAAAAAATAAGAAATTTTCATTTTAAAAAGAAAGTGAAAATTTTCATTTTTTCACTGAAAAATTCTCATTTTTATTTGAATGAAAAATATTCATTGAATAAAAATGAGAATTTAATGAGAATTTTTTTCTCACTGAAAATTCTCATTTTCTCACTGAAAATTCTCATTTTCTCACTGAAAATTCTCATTTTCTCACTAAAAATTGCCATTTTCTCACTAAAAATTCTCAATATCTTACTAAAAATTCTTAATATCTCACTAAAAATTCTCAATTTCATCGTTTTCACAATGAAAATTATCATTTTTATGTACCAGCAAAACTAAGTCAGAACCCCATCCAGTTAAGCCAAAAGCAAAAAATAGCTGGTTTATTGGGGGTTAAAATGCATACAGAGTCTCTTTTTGCCACGTCCCATGGTGAAACACACAGAAATTTTTTAAATTAACGCGTTATAACTTGGCGCGTTACCGAGGCTTAGGTATTATGTTGTAGTGCCCCAGTACCCAAGTAGCCGTACTCAAAACATTTTTTTCAAAATTCGAAAAAATTCGATTTATGACCAAAGACACGTTTGGGCATTAACAAACGTAGTTAAAAGAATAATAACTACAAAGGACATTATCAGAAGACTATATTTTATTGACATGACATGAACACATATGAGACAATACTGTTAGTGACTTATATTTCTGGCTATTTCAGACTTCCTTGAGCGATTTGGCAACAGCAGAGAATTCTGGACGCTTGCTCGGATCCTTGTCCCAACATGACTGAATAATTTTGGCCACCGCAGCTGGAGTGCCCTGAACACAAAAGTTGTAACACCTCACACAAATTATGAAGGACTAACCTTCGGAAATTCCATGCGGTAGTCTTGAACGACGATTTTTGCTCGGGTCTGTAGATTAGTTAATCCCGGATACGGTTCTGCCCCATCAGCGTAGACTTCCCAGCATAGAATAGCGTAGGCCCAGACATCACTTTTGGACGAGTAGACTTTGCTTTCCAGCGTTTCCTTAGCCAACCATTTCACTGGAACCTGCAAAAAGACGTAACATATGGACAATAATTAAACAGAAATGACCTTTTCGAGCTTGACGTCTTGAATTATGGCTTTTGCGTCGGACATGCCAAAGTCGGAAATTTTGAGCTGATTAGATGAGTTGAGAAGACAGTTCCTTGCAGCCACATCTCGATGCACACACTTCTGACGCTCCAAAAATGACAGTCCTTCGGCGGCTTCAATGATGAATTTGAGCTTGGATGCAGATGACAGTTTTCCCTTGTTAGCACGCAGATGAGAGAGAAGATCACCACCTGAAATAGCAAAATCAACATTGATAAGAGATGCTGTAAATAACCCAACCTGGACAGAACTCCATCACAATCATTAGCGGCGACTCGTAGACAGCAACCCCATAAATTTCGACCACATTCGATGCTTGAATCGGCGCATCAGCGAGCTTCCTTCATGAACTTGATTCGCG